>VRLP01001272.1:0-42500 GCA_009660295.1 Lophius piscatorius | reverse complement strand
ATGGAGTCGATTTAAACCGGGTCTACGTCTGAATCCTAAACCCTCGTCAATGTCTTCAGCTCCAACATAAGATATGGAAAGACCCCAGTCCCCTGTGTTGTACAAGGCGATGCCCCCCCCCTCCTGATTGAACTCCTCAGATCAAATGTGAGTTTTTGTTCATAGGGATGTTGTTTTTTTGTAAGAAGAAGAAGAAAAGAAAGAAAAGCTCCAAGAAGTGAAGTAAAATATGAAGAATTAGAGTAAAATATCTTAAAGATAAACACGCGACCAAATTTGGACAAAATCGGTCTAAAAGTTATGTTCCAAAATTGTTCTCGGGGTAAAACTTTATATAATATTTTGCTAAAGGATGTTTTCAGAAAACTATTTGACTTTTTTTTTTTTTGTTTAAAGTTGCGTAATTCTGCCTCAGTAGTCACGGTCGACTCCTCCCCCTCGGCGGTCCGTTTGATCTGTGGCGTCCCGCAGGGCTCCGTCCTCGGCCCCCTTACTCTTTAATATCTACAAGCTACAGTTATCGTAGTAAAGCAGGACATTAAAGGCGCGGATATTAAAAATGTCTTCCTAAATGGAAAGAATGAAACATTTCCTCCTGAATTTAGTCAGAATAACCCAAAAAATAATTTCCCCCCGTAGGGAAATACCGCTGGTCGTTTTTTGCAACAGGTGAAAACTGTATTAATTTGATCAGGACGCGATAAAACAAGGATTGTTTTCCCGACTTGAAAGACTTTCATTTATCGAGTAATTCTCTGTAATTGAGGTCAGGGGTCGTGTTTTTTTTTCTACAGCCAAACTAATTCGGAAAAAGAAATAAAAAATAAGAGGAATATGCGGCTGCAGACGGATTATTTCCACTTGTTTCCAATAACATTCCCAGTTCATTGACATAATTAGGCCGCGGGAAGTTTGGAGGAAATTATCGCATTTATTGAATTGCGAGGTTCAGTAATAGAGAGAAATAACTGGGTTGCGTCACGTTTGCACACGCACCTACATTTGTACGTTATTTATTTTCACACACACACACACACACACACACACACACCAAATAATTCAAATACTTCTTAGACGCTTTCCCGAAACAAACCGCCGAAAACAATCGTTCCCCCGGGCCTCCGGGATTCCATCCATCCTGTGGAGCCATCCGTCCTCGATAACGTCATCGCCCGCTCCTCAATAAAAAGTGACCGTTAGGAAAGCAGATGGACGCGGCCAGCGGATTGGACAGGAAGCCAGTTAATCTGCAATCCAATCCGACCCGTGTTAGAGTAAAAACTCTGCTCAGCCCGGCTGACCGAGGCCCGGGAGGAAGGAAGTGAAGGACTCAGGAAACAGTGTTCAGAGCTTTCACCAGTCATATCCATCACGGCGCATGGTGATAGAGGCATGTGTGTGTGTGTGTGTGTGTGTGTGTGTGTGTCCCTGTTTCACCAGTCATATCCATCACAGGGTTCTGTCTCCAGGCCCGGGCAACAGAACTGGAGAGTCATTAGAGGGGCTGGGCTGCAGGCTGCAGCGCCGCACTTTAACTAAACATCTTTTCCATAAAATAAATGCTTCCAGGTTAGCGTGGGTCCCGGAGAACCCGGGTCGCCTTGCTTTTGCTGCCACTCATCTGATCCCAATTACCAGACAGACTGGGTCAGAGCCAGCGGAGGCCGTACGGATACAGGCTGGAGTCGTGTTAGACTCCGGCGGCAAACAGAGTGTGGAATCCTTTTTGGCTTGAATCAACACGTCTTCCCCGTCGCCGCCGACGGAAACAAGAAAAGAAAAAAAAGATTTTAGGTAATGAAAGTCTTTTAAAAAAAAATCTTTTCCTCATTTTTTTTTATGTTTTTATTTTTCCTCGGTGTCCTAAGGTGGCTGAGGGTGAGAGAAACCACCTCCGAATGTGTTTGACTACTAAGACGGAGCGCCGGGGAACGGTACCGACCCGTTTCACAGCTGTCGCATCTAAATACGATTTACTAACCTGGTAATCTGGCGAGACGAATAGTTTGTACGACTTAAGGTGAAGGTTCTGTACAGGATGTTTCTGGGCAGCAGGCTGAAAAAGGCTTTTTTCCCAGACATCCCTCTACCCAGCAACACTCTCCAGCTCGTCTTGGGGGGCCTTTTTAGCTTAAAATCGCTACATCGTCGCATTTCAAGGGGAAATTTTTTTTGCTTGATCGTCGTTGAAAAAGAAGATTCCTGGGTCCTCGTTTCAAGACGGGTCGGGGGGTTGACGACATCCCCGCAGACCCTTGACGCCCTTTACGTGGGAGGGGCCGCTCTCTGCCTGTCGGGACGCACTGAGGTCAGTCCGATGTTCAACAGTCTCAGATTTTGAAGTCATTTTCTTTTCAAAGGTTCTTCTGTTGCAGCAATGTCGTTATCCAGCCAGGAGCTGGTGCTTAGGCTTTCGAAAAGCAAAGAACTGGTGCTAAGTATGGCTCTGGCTCCGACCTATCCCTGGAACCAGCTCCTATGGAAAAGCGGTAATGTGAGCCCAGCCCCCCTACAAAGGAAGCTCATTTCAGCATCCTGTATCCTGGACCTCGTTCTTTCGGCAAGAGGGTTCCCAGTTCCTGTACTAGAACCCATCTAGAACCCATCCATCCATGCGTCCATCCATCCATATATGAGCGTGGAGGCCTCTATGTGATGAAGTGGCACCATTAATATGTCGGAACCCAATTCTTGTCCTTGTTCATGAGTGGTGAGAATAAAAAAAAACGACCTTTTCTAACTCTTAGATGTCGGCGCCAAGAACTATGGAAAATGTATTTCTTTACATATTTTATTTGTCGCATTTATGGTGGCATTTATTAATTTAATTAATCATAAAATGATAGATCACATGGTTGGGCATGTTTTAAAACATTTCATGATAATGACATATTCATTTTTGTAATTTTGGCGCGATTAGCGCAATCTTTCGGTAATGCATCTTTAAAAGAAAAACGATGTGACCCCTGAATGCCTCCTCCTGGGTGGCCCATTTGACCTGCGGCGTCCCCCAGGGCTCCGTCCCCGGCCCCTTACACGTTAGCATGTACATGCTTCCACTGGGTCGTATTACAAACGGGTTCCGACACATTTTTCAATAAGACGTCGAGACTCAAAATGTGCTCAGACAAACATTGGAGCAGACCATCAAAGGGTTTAACAGGCAGAACCCTTGAGCAGATCCCGACTCAGAGTCCTTACCTACCACCTTGAGCGTTTGAACCCAGTCTGGGTTCTGCAGCCAGAACCTCGGTCAGATATAACTTTAACATCCTTCTATAATCAGAATGAATGTGGCTGAGAATGAACTTATTTAGAATATAAGTATCCAAAATCAAGTTCATTAATGATTTACTGAGGTCGGATTTGTACCCAGAACCTCACGTCTATGAAAAGCCCGGCCCAGAATCAGAAGCTAGGGATCCGTCTTCTTATTTCTTGCGGGCTGAGGTCAGTTTCTCTCACCCAGAATCCTCTCCTGCGTTCGGCTTCGGTTCCTTCTCTGCCGGATAAAATAAATGAAGTTTAGTTAATCCAATCCGGTGGAGAAAAACAAATCCTGTTCCAGATTTTGTGGATCTAGTCGACTCGGGGAGATCTATCTGAAATACGAGGTGTTTCACTCTAATAGTTCATGTTTTAATCTCTTCAGGGAAGCTTTTAAAAAACTTTTTTTTTACATTTCATTTGAGGCGTTCCATCAGCAGGATTCTTTTAGTACAACGCAGGGAAACGGGGGCTTTTCCGGGGGATGTACCCTTGCTGTCGGTGGGAACAGCGTGGGTCTAGTTTTGACATAGACCCCCTCAACAGAGTGAATAACGATCGCTGTGAGCCGCGTCAGCGCGTTTGATCGACGCTAACTCATCAAACCATCACAAATAAAGCGTCTGGGGGGGGCGGGGCTTAAAAGAAGTTGTTCCTGCGTGTTCGGGAGTAACCTGATCATGAAGGAGAGGAAGAGTCAATCATGGTGATGTATAAGCGCCGTGTGTTTGTGTGTGTATACGCAGTGTGCGTTTACATCCATACATTATTGCATAATTGTTTCCTGATGCTCTCCTCTTCCCCAGAATATTAATTACCAAATGATGAAACCACCTCTTCTGTCGGGGGGGTTTGAGCCGGGAGAGGAAATGGGGGCTGTGCTTGTAGGAGAGTGTCCTTTGTGATGGGGTTAACGCTCGGTGTGTGTGTGTGTGTGTGTGGGGGGGGGAGTGTGTCTCCATGTGTATAACTTAGTGTGTGTGTATAAGTTGGTGCTTGTGTTAAGTGTGCGTATGTGTGTGTATAAGTGTGTGTGTGTGTAAGTTTGCGTGTGTGTATTTAGATATATGTGTGTGTGTGTGTGGTAATACATGTGTAAGAGATTGTGAGTGTGTGTGTGTCTGTGTGTCTTTGTGTATGTTTATGTGTGTGTGTATAAGTGTGTGTATGTGTGTGCGTACGTGCGTGAAGTGTTTGTGTGTGAGACTGTGAGTGTGTGTGTGAGTTTGAGTCAACGTGTGTGTGTTTGTGTGTGTGCGTATGTGTGTGTGTCTGTGTGTTCTTGTTTATGTTTATGTGTGTGTGTATAAGTGTGTGTATTTGTGTGCGTACGTGCTTGAAGTGTTTGTGTGTGAGTTTGTGTGTGTGTGTGTGTGTGTGTGTGTGACTTTGTGTGTGAGACTGTGAGTGTGTGTGTGAGTGAGTTTGAGTCAACGTGTGTGTGTGTTTGTGTGTGTGTGTGTGTGTGTGTGTGTGTGCGTGTGTGTGAGATTGTGTGTGAGACTGTGAGTGTGTTTGTGAGTGAGTTTGAGTCAACGTGTGTGTGTGTGTGTGTGTGTGTGTGTGTGTGTGTGTGTGTGTGTGTGGTGCTGTAGGGTAGGAGGGTTAGAGGTGTGTAGCATCAACTCCGTACCGGATCTTCAGGGAGGAAGAGTTGTTGGTCACATGATCTCACCTCATTGTTGTTGATATTTGTTTTATTTAAAATCGTGTTTTTTTGGCACCATCATATATTTTTCCTTCTGGACCTTCAAAAACGAGCTGAAGGAAAGATCTATGAGAAGAAAGCTGTACTTGGATGTTCCTGTGTTTGTGGGGCTTCTACTAAGGAAATGCTCTTTCAATCCCAGGTAGAACCTTCTCAGGTTCAGAGAACGCAAACCTCCGACAATGTCCAACAGAACCGCAGGTTTATGAAAAGTTCCTGCAGATTCCTCCATTAATGTCTGAGTTACTGCCGGCCTCCACATCTACAGACAACTCCAACAAACTCTCTGAGCATCTCTACAAATACTCTGCAGCCGCTCGTCTCCTGCACCTTCCACTTCAGCGTCTCTGTTCAGCCCACTGAGCCCACAGTTCCGTCCCCCAAAAAGGAAAACCAGAGGAATCAAAAAATCAAAGGCAGCAATAGCCTGACTGACTGACTGACAGACAGACAGACAGACAGGCAGAGAGACAGAGAGAGAGAGAGAGAGAGAGAGACCTTTTTTTTGTTTTGGTGGATTCATGATGGGCAGACATGATTCCATCAAAGGAGGATGGCGCCATCTAGTGAAACTATAATAAAGTTTTAAGGAGTAAATAACGTTTTATTTATTTAAGTAAGTCTGAATGTGAAGAAAGAATCGATTAAGATTCAATATTTTCTGTTCATTTCTTCTTCTTTTCTTTTTTCTAAATTAATGTTTTTATGGAAAGTTATGGCACAGATACAAAGATTGAAAAAAAAGAAGAGCTTTTTGTCAAAGAAATTGTTTATTTGTGACTCATCGTTTACAACTGTTGAATGCAAGAATGTTGAGTTTCAGGATATTTGTAACGCGTGTGAGTATCAGAGTAATCAGAGTAATCAGACATTCCTGAAGTCCTTCACTTGTTGACCTCAACCACAGCAATGAAAGATTTTTAATCTCCGCCGAGAAGGTCATGTTTTCACTCCTGTGCGTTTGAAATAAAAATGTAGAGATAATTAATATTCCATAGTTGTTTGGTTTGTTTTTTGTTTAAATTAGTGGGAAAAATAAGGAGAGAAGATTCATACCTGAGAGAGATTTGAATCAAACACCTGAGAGAGATTATGAAACACCTGAGAGAGATTATAAAACAGATTTATGTTTCGGTCCTCTGAGACCTGCAGAGGAAACAACAGCAACATTTAGAAAAGTTCAAGTCTTTTGGAAACGTTCGCAGCATTCACCAGGTGTGAATTCCAGAACGTTGATCCAGTTTTTGTTTTCATTCGTTCACAAAAGGATTCGACCCTGTAAATAATTTAAAAAATGACTCTGATCTCCTCCAGATTCTTCTACGTCCTTTTATTCCTGCAGAAGAAACAGGAAATAGAACAATAATACTTTTGTTAGACACAACGTACACACAGACACACACAAACACACACACTCTCAGACGCACCCATGCACGTAACCACACAGACACAAACACACACATGCACATAAACACACTGACACAAACACACACATGCACATA
Source organism: Lophius piscatorius (assembly GCA_009660295.1). Classification (NCBI taxonomy): domain Eukaryota; kingdom Metazoa; phylum Chordata; class Actinopteri; order Lophiiformes; family Lophiidae; genus Lophius; species Lophius piscatorius. Next base: position 36,023 of record VRLP01001272.1, on the reverse strand, counting down.
CACACGAACACGCACGCACACACAAATATAAACACACGGACTCGTAAACACACATACACACACACAATAACACACACGCACAATAACACACAAACACATTCACACGTACACACAAAAGCACACACACACACACACTAACACACACAAACAAATACATTCAAACACACACAAATACACACAAATACACAAACACACAAACACTCATACCCACACACAAAAACACTCACACCCACACACACACAAACACACACACTCATACACGTACACACACACACACACACACTCATACTCATAACACATAAATTAATATCATGTTATTATTAAGTTCAGCCTTATCTTTAAAAAAACGAAAATCTGTAAATACTGTCAGAATTAAAAAGAGAAAGTTTGACCAACCAAAGTACAATAATAACATATAAGATTTAAGAATATTAATTATATTATTATTAATTAAAAACTTTATATACATGGACTTTAAATGGGCTGTAATTCATTTTCTTCAGATTAATTTCTCACAGAATGTAATTTTAAACCGGTGTGACTCTTCGGTGTTACGTTATTATCTCGGACCTGTAGGTGACCAGACTCACCGGCAGAGGGCGCCACATCCCAACTCACCGATAATCAGGACAGGAGTGACGTCTGTGGAAACTCCAGGTATTCACCTTACTGGAATCATGATGATAAACGGAAGAAAAAACATTCTTGTAGAGTTTATCATGACTTATTTTAGATATTGACATTCACTATATTAATTATGTTAGATTTCTAAGGGATTTTTGAAAAAAAATCACCACTGCGCTTTATTGTCAGTTTTATTGTAGCAGTTTGTGATAAAATAACAACTCATATTTTGTTCCATAAAAATGTTAGATGATTATTATTAAATTATTCATATATTTACAAAATACTTAGTTATACACACATATGTATAGTTTTATATATATGTGTACTTGTTTCTAGGTGATTCAAAAAAAGAATTTCAGCAATGTATCTAATTACAATTATTTTTTTCGCTTGTTTCAGGCAAGTACCTGATAATCAATACCGGAAGAAATGGTAAGTACATTTTCCACGACCATCAAAATAAAACTGACCTTTTGAAGTCATAATTTAATAACTAAATAAATCAGATGGCCCTTATCCTAAAAAAAACTCCTTTACCATAATGTCCTATAGTACAATTATTTTCTTAATAATGAATTACCAATATTTTTTACCTACTTCCTGCAGTTAAACGGGTTCCCGTACCCCAGTTGAGAATAGCTGTAGATTTGGGTACATTTAGGCTTTTATTTTGAAAGCTGGACCAGAAGCACATCCTACTTCCTGTCGGTGACAGGAAGTTACCTGATGTCGAGGCGGCGCTCGCAGATTTGTTTTGCACTGGGTGTTGTGCCCTTGAGCGCCCGTCAGTCCCGCTTGTACGGTCTTTAACGTCATCACCGCCACTTAACTCGCCTCCGTAAAAGAATTTTCGGTAAGTTCAGCTTTAAATTTTGCCTCGTCAAGCTAAAACTAACTTGTCACGAACGAAGCTAAAGCACCGGGAGCTATTTTGAACAGCTAATGTTTGAACATGCCAAACAACAACAACAACAACAACAACGCCCCAAAAGGCAATCTGTGTGATGTTTTTAACAAAAAGTTATCTGACTAGCAGAAACATTTAACTTCTACTAGATGTGACAAAGTTTGAAGGCTGCTTAAAACCCTTTGAACCCCCTCTAATAATAAGTTCATGATAAGAAGAAAGTCTTTTTTCTTCTTGATGTTTTTGTTCACGCAGGTATACGCCACCACCACCACCATCACCGTCATGGGGATCATTCTGTCTAAATCCATGGATGCAAACTTAAAAAAGCAGCAAGAATTCATGCTCCATAATTCAAGGCTCCAGGTGAGTGCAGGTCCCGCCCACTTTTACAGCTTCAGGGTTTCTCTTTGATCTGCTCGGGTTCTAAACAATATTAATGTTGGTTTAGGGAAAGAAAAAAAGGGACTATTTCAGTAGTAAAACATGTCGGACAACTCAGGGTTGGATTACCTGGTAGGGAAAGTTGGTAAAAGCCCTAAAGGTCAAAAAAAAAAACACGGGTTCACTGTGTCATCCACCCAAGTGCTTATCCTGAGGGGTCTCAGGTTTGCAGGAGCCTATCCCAGCTGACTTGTTACCAGTTTATCGTAGGGTCAACACATTTAACCCTTTTCCACCAAAAATTACCTGGTGCTAGTTCGGTGCTGTTACTAGTGCCAGTGCTTAGTTTGTTCAAGTCGCCCACCTCTTAAGAACCTGTTTGCTATTCCAGCAGCAAGGAGCCAAGTCAGAGCCACGCCATTACGTCACCCTATACCGTAATGGGTTCTTGGACCTAGACCAACAAAGAGATGGTGCTTGTCTGGCACCAGCTTTAAGAGCCAGGAGCTGGTGCTTAGGCTGTCGAAAAGCAAAGGAATGGTGCTAAGTCAGACTCTTGCCCCAACCTAGCCCGGGAACCAGCTCGGTGGAAAAGGGGTAACAGACACAGGGAGAAGATGCAAACTGCTCTCAGAATGGCTTCTTGTAGATTCGAACCCAGAACCTTTGTCGTGATCTGTGACAAAAATTTGAGTTTTGTTTACAGAGCTAGAGCTCCAGATGGCAACTGAAATCGTTGTCGTTTCTAGGAGTTGCCAGTGGCGACCATCCGGATGCAAACATACAATAAAAACAAAAACATTTAAATAAACAGAGTTCACTAACGGTACGCTTCATTTTAAAAAAAGAAACCGTGAAGAAGCATGGTGAAAGTAAAAACACAAGAACGCCAGGGATTGCATCATTGCGGGGGTGGGACATAGAGACATATATACAGACTCACTACGTGGCTAAGTAGTTAGCATCTAATTGTACGTGTGCAATAAAAATTTGGTGTAAAAAAGGATTTAATTTGTGTATTTATGGTAACAGGAATGTAGCATGTTGGACAAGACGAATATTGTGCACACAATGGGAATACAAAGGCAGACGGTACAGAAGGGAAAGAAAAGGTAAGGCAGACATTAAACATTGACATCGATTCCTGGTTAAGGAATATGGGAATTTTCATCCCATCATCCAATGAGGGCCTCCTTCTTGGGTAATTTGACCCGTATCTCCTCTGCTGGCTTTCCTCTTTTGTGCTTGAACATCGCAGCACCACAGCCAGGGACACAAGCTGCAGTTTGAATCATCGACTTTTCCCCGTAGAGGCGGCGACGGCTTTTATTGCACTCATTTTTTACTTTTTTCATTTAAACAAAGGATTGTTTTACCTTTCTTCGCCCTTTTTTGCGGGCCAATTAGTCGTGAGTTATTTCTGCCTGCGAGCCGCCGAGCAGCAGGTGGGAAGTGTGACAGTCGTAACGCCAATGATATTATCCGACCTGCGCCCAAAAGGGTTGTTTGGTTTTTTCTCCTCGGCTGTTAACGTGCTACACGATGACTAACGTTGTTCGTTCATGCCAGAGGTTTAATTGAGTTTCGTTGCACCCTCCTTTGTTCCTATGAGTCACGGTCATAACTCTATAGTGGGTCCGCATTGTTTCGTGGTTTTAAAAGTACCGCAGGTAGTTCCATAACTCAGAATCACCTTTGAATACGCTTAAAATGACGATCTTAGCATCATCTGTCTGCTATATATATATATATTTATATATCCTGATATTTTTTTTTTAGATTGTATAACGGGTGTCAGGGTGGGTAATTGTTGAATTTCATGTTACCGCCTGAAACAGGAAGTCGTCTTTTGTCTTCAGGGGTGAGATTGTGTTTTTTTTTTTTATTTCAATTTTTTTAAACGTCATCAGTTTTAATGAGTGAGATGGACCCCGGCAATTTGAGAATATCTGCGAAGGACCAGCTGCCTCCTCCCTCTGCATTAAGATGTCAGAAATGATTGCTCGCCAATGTTTCCCAGTCACATCGCTCACAGATAATTGATCCTTTCCCAAGTCAGAGTGACCGGAGCGGAACGTGCGTCTAAAACGTCGGCGGAAAAGTCGCCGGATGTGAAAGTGTTTGTACGACACATGTCATAACCTCTGAAATTAGGTAAATGATGGTTTTGTTCCCGGTCTTTGTTTAAAAATAGCCTCGGCGGATGATGGCGTTGGGGGGGGGGGCTTTCTATTCAAGGTCCCTGAACATCAGTGGGTTCGAGGAACGAAGGCGAGCGAAGACGTAAACGAGGCGCTAACGAGGAATTTACGAATCCTTGTTGTACAACACAGAAAATATAAAAAAAAAAAAAGTTTTGTTTTGAGTTTTAAAGTAAAAGTTTGTGAAAGAATATAAGTTGGGTAAAAAAAACTTCTAAAAAATGGAGACAATAAAGTCGTTAATAGAGGTTCCCCCATTGGAATGTCTTTCTCGGCCGATCACCGATTCTTCTGATTTTGGCCGATTCCAATTTTAGTTCAAAAATCATAACGAGTGCCGTATTTCTAGTGCTCTTATTTTGAAGGATTAGCGCCCTTAAACCAATTGTATGACATCATTTGGAAGACAAATGAAACTTTGTTCCGTCTATTATTATGTTATATATTAGCATTGTTCAAGGACCTCCGGGGGCTTCGGCTGGCTCTGAGCTCCCGCTAGCTTTAGCCACTCTGCTAACGTTGGAGTCTAAACTTGCCATGTACCTCGGTGTCGTTAATTTTGAAGTGTGCGATTAAGTTCGTTGTGCTGAATTTTTTGCGGATTGAAAAGATCCTGATTTTGTCCATACTGGTGTTATGAATTGCGATCTTTTTGTGTTTTCTGGTTTACTTGTGAGATGTTTGGAGCCGCGGTCGCTCATGCTAGTTGTGCGTGTACGGCGAATGCACGCAACCGGCTTCAAGTGAGGCCGATCGGCCGACCAGTAAGTCACTGAAATAGTGAAAAAAGTTACATCCAGACAATGTTTATTCACTTTCACAGACTTTCTTCCGTACGCTCTGATTCTCCAAACAATCAATCCATGAACTATATATAATATATAAGTATTTCCAAATATTACAATCTCGTTTTCATGTTAGCACCTCCGGCTGTAAGGCTGAGAATATATATATATATAAACATTTTTATTGTCAAATACTTCCTTTTAACCTCACAATTAAGGATCATATGTAATCAAACTAGTCATGTAGAATACGTTAAACAATCCCCAGATACTTTGTTTGTGGTATACTATAACTATAACTACAGTATAGCACAAACTACAGCGAACAGTTTCTCACACTCATGATACATCCTGCCGTATGGTTGCTCAATCATTCTCTATAAATCCTGTTCCACAAGTTCCACATTTAACTTCTTGGACTGGATCTATGCCCTCTTAGTCCTCCTGCACCTTAAAGACTAACTGTAAACTTCTTCTTCCTCTGATCCGGCCTGTAATACCGCAGGACCGTTAGCGTGGGCGTATAAATACATAAATCAATCTTGTAGTAGTTATTAGTGTTTGTATTCTTGTCTTTTTACAACCTTCCCGCCTGTGAAGTTCTTTTGTAGATACTCATCGTTGGCGTAGCTCCCTCAGCCAGTTTGACTGACAGGTCATGAGAGGACAGCGTGGGGGAGGGAGGGAGGAGGGGTGTGGTTATGAGAACGCCAGCAGCAGTGCCAGACTGTTTGAACGACAAATGCTAGCGCTAGTAGGGCTAGGCCCGTATTAATAATGAAATGCAAGGCGTGTTACAGGCGTTTAAATTCAAGTTCATCGTGTTAGCTTAGCATGGTGACGTGCTAGTATTTGGCTAATTAGCACCAGAGCACAATTAACTTCATGTTTAATGAAGTTAAGGAGGAGTTCATATCTGGTGGAGAGTGATGTGACTGACTGTGTGGTCCACCTCTCTTCCTCGTGTGTGTGTGTGTGTGTGTGTGTAGATGGAGAGACAGATCTTGATGCAGGACCAGATGAGGCAGAGACAGATGGCGATGCAGATCGCCCGGTCCAGAGAGTTGGTCAAATACTTTGGTTCTTTCTTCGGCGTGGCGGCGGTTGGCCTCACCGTCGGGTGAGTTTTTACTGGCTGCTGCTAGAAGAACGGGTTCCTGTGTTTGAACTAAGCTCCGCCCCACCGCCAGCATCGACCTCCAGCCTGTAAACACACACACACAAACTATGAAAACCAACATGAATATTAGCATGATGTTTAAAAAAAAAGAAAGACAAATATGTTCAAAATAAATAAATAAATTCAGATAAAAAACTTTAAAATGATTAAAAACACATTCTAAATATTAAAATATACTAATATTACTGATCAAGTTTCCTGAAGTTAAATATAATACCAAACATATTAATGTTGTATTTATTTCATTACACACCGACAGTAGAAGAAACTGAACTCTTCGTCTTCGTCTTCACTTTTTTTCCCTCAGGGCTTTTAAAAGGAAGAAGCCCTTCCTCCTGGTTCCCCTCGTCCCCCTGAGCTTCATCCTGACCTACCAGATGGACGGCGCCTACGGGACCCTAATCCACCGAATGAGAGGTAAGATCAAGGTGTCAATCATCATCCTCATCATCATCATCATCAACATCCCACATACACAATGCCGACCATAAGAAATAAACTTGATCTATTCTCGCCACATTAACATGTCAATCATTTTATTTTTTATGTATAATCTTTAATCATTTTAAAAGTTTTATCTTTTACACCAATAATACAAACGTGTGAAACCCTCGCTTCCTTTCCTTGGCACCTTCAGGCGAGGCTGAGAGCATCATGGCATCTGAGCGGGACCGTCTGGACCTGCCCAACGGGACGCCGACGTTCGATGGCGTAGAGAAGGCTCGCCGCGCCAGAAGCGGCATCAACTACTTGTTGGAGAAGTGACGACTGTTTGAGGAACAATGGTGGCCGTCCAGCGGAGGAAATCGGCGGCTCGCCGTTTTACGTAATCGTGGAGAAAATACCAAACTGCCCTCACGATGCTGAGGGCGTCGATGATTCTGCACTCAGCTGTAGAATCGTTAGTAGGCGGCTGATTTACAAATAAATGAATCCCAGTATTTATGTTCTGAATATTGTATGAAGTAAGCACTGCTTAAAAAAAAAATATAACTTTATCGACACGCTTAACCATTACACGCTAACAGGAAGTCATGCCTTATGCACTCACCGACCGCGTCGCTGGTACCGGGTCGGACCCGCTTTTGCCTTCAGTACTGCCTTATTTCTTGGTGGCACGGATTTCAACAAGGTGCTGGAAACGTCCCTCAGAGATTCTGGTCCATATTGACGCGAAAGCATCAGGTAGCGAATCTCCTGTCCCACCGCATCCCTGAGGTTCTACTGGACTTAGATCTAGTGGCTCTGGAGGTCCAAAGAACTGTTTGCTGTGTTCAAGACACCAGTTTGAGATGATCTTCAATAGGCCGTCGTGACCATGTCTCATTTCCGAAATGGTTTGAATCATCAACAAACCGGAAAACCTTATTCCACCGCGCCGTTTGGTCTGAGTGGACCTTGTTTCTCTCCGGTCAGAACCAACCACATCAGTTAAAGCTGTTTGAAGACTAGCCTACAAAGTCTGACAAAAATGTTTAAGAAAACGGTTTCTTGTTCGCCCGTCAGGGTGACAAAAAGTCTTTTTGAAAAATCTGCTGTCTGACCTCAGAATCTGGGAATCAGAACCGGTGACTTTTCTCACACGTTGGTTTTAATTAAAAACAAAAAAAAGTTTATTCTAAGGTCATTGAAAATGTATCTAATTTATTTTTTTACGGCTTTTTGTTGGACCCCATTTTTTGTCGCGTCCTGTTTTGAAAACTGCTGTATAAATAAAAAATTATTGCTATTCGCAAATGAATCTTCTTCTTTTTTTAGCTCCAGTTTGGTACCAAAAGGTCCGACCACACCTTTAACAGCTGTACTATATAAAATTGAAAATTGAAAATGATCCGTGAAAGTTTTTCAGGTATGTCTGGAAAACAGTGTTTTAAATTTTTTTTTTTTTTTTTTGAAAAAGCTCCCCCTAGCGAGTAAATTGTGAACTTAAAAAAGTAAACTTTCATGTGTATACAAGCGAGATGTCCTTGAGTCATTTCATTTGCAGCAAATTTGGACAAAATCGGACGAACGATTAGGAAGTTATGTCTGAAAAAAAACAACGTTTTTTGTAAAAAGTTCCCCCTAGTGGGTAAAAGAGGAACTATTAAAGTAAAACCTGATGGATACAGAATAAATCTCAGCGAGTCGATTCATATAAACCAAATTTGGACGGAAACATTCCACGGCCTGAAATCTATTGGAGATAAAGCTCCCCCTAGTGTCAGAAATATATAAGCAAACTTTCTCAAAATCACTCCAGTTCTTCCTCGCACTGAGATCTATTTTGTTCAAAAATTTGAAATGAATTGTAACAGTGATAATTACATTTAGAAGGAAAGCGATGATATTTATGGAGGGTTTATTTTATTTACCATCTGAGATCCAGACGGGGGAAAACATAAAGCGATCAGATTGTTAAATATTTAAAGATTATCTACTCTATAGTATAATTAGTTTAATGTCATTATGTATTATGTTCCTTCTGTGTTGCAGGATAGCCAAAAACAAGCCTTTACCGCGTTAATAATTTTGTTTTGTTTTTTTTGTTTAGGTTTCTTATCTAACCGAAATCACTTCTATTCTATTCTATTCTATTCTAATGCACTAAATCTTTTTTCTTTCTTTTTTTCCCAGTGTCAGAGGCAGAATGTCAACAGTGCTTCATGCACTTTGTCTCAAATCCATCCCTTCCCACTGGTGCATGAGTAATGTGCAACTTTACACAAAACATGTCCCCAATATCACTATAATGATAAGGAAATAACTCCAAGTACGTCATCGTCATCGATCTAACTGACGTGTGGGAGTCAGAGGGAGGAGGGAGGGAGGGATGGAAGGGGAGGGGAGGGGAGGGAGGGATGGAAGGGGAGGGGAGGGAGCATGAAAGCATAAAGTTGGGACTGAAAAGGGAACGACTAGAAGAAAATTCTGCAGCTCTGCAACACCAGACAGAGAAGTCCGAGCACCTTTATTTCACCAACTTCAGCATCTGGTGGAAGCAGGAGAACCAGCAGGAGTCCCAGCAGGAGAACCAGCAGGAGTCCCAGCAGGAGTCCCAGCAGGAGACCCTGTAGCAGGAGACCCGGCAGCAGGAGTCCCAGCAGCAGGAGACCCGGCAGCAGGAGACCCGGCAGCAGGAGTCCCAGCAGCAGGAGACCCGGCAGCAGGAGACCCGGCAGCAGGAGTCCCAGCAGCGGTCCTGACCGGAGGTGTCGGGAGGAGCCCAACATGCTGTGCAGAGTGTCGCTCGCCATCGCTGTGCTGAGCTTCTGGGGCGCGTGCGGCAGCGTGCAGGCGGATCCTATGAGCAGACTCGTCATGCCGAGGGACTACGGGGTGAAGCTGTGCGGGAGGGAGTTCATCAGAGCCGTCATTTTCACCTGCGGGGGGTCCCGGTGGAGACGGTCCGCGCAGGTAGACTCAGGTGAGTTTCATTGGTGGTTCAGTCTCTGTGAACATATTCAACAAGTGGTCGAATAAAACAGTTTAAAAAAAAAAAAAATCCCAAAAACACAGAGCGAGAGAGAGAGAGAGAGAGAGAGAGAGGAGCGGAGAAACCAAAAAAATGATCTCCAGCATGTTGAAAATCTTAATGTTGTAATTCAGCCAAGCTGTGTAGTAAAAGAAGAGATTGAACGATGAAGATGAAGAAGAGAGGATCCGCAGATACTCATCATTTATATATTTCTACAAAGCCAGAAGGTTATCATTATTACATTATACTAGAAAGTACTGCATTATTTTGTGTTTATATTACACTATATCATAAGGGAGGGAGACATTTAGTATTATATATATTACATAGTATGCCAGATTTAATAAAATAATGTTTTATTTTGACTTCATAAAATGTTTTTTAATGCAATTTATCTGCTTATATCATAATTCAATATAATATAGAGTAAAATGTTATATTATACTGTACTTTAAAATACCGTTAGTGACAGATACATGTTGTATTGTATTATATTGCCATAGTTTGTGCTTTATAAGTACTTCATCCAACATTTTATTACATATTATATCCTATTGCATTACAAAATAAAGCATTAAACTATATTATACTGTATTATATTATACCATTGGGGACGGATACAGGATAAATTATTATTATTTTATTATGTACGTTTCGGGATCATTTATTTTATTAGGCTGTATATAATATTGAAGTATTTCATATACTGTGTAGTATTGGGACGGGAACACATATGTGTATTATATCGAATAATGCTATATTGCTTTCCCCACCAGGGTGAATAAAGTATTTATTTATCTATCTATACAATATTATTAATATATAAACCTATAAAAATGTATTTATTTATTAACTTTTACCTGTTAATATTGTAAAAGCCAACAAAATTAAAGTTGAAAATGTATTTTCTTATCACATATTTAGTAAATGTGTGGTTCGGGCTCTGATTCCGGTCAGACGTCGTCTGATCAGAGTATTTCAGCACCATGGTCAGCTCTCCATGTTCTCAAACTTTACATTCGATTTTTACAATTCCTGTTTGGATTATCCTGCCAAAGTACATTTTATACATGTTAAAAGTGTTTAGAGACATTTGTCAAATTATATTCTGTGCATCATTATTATATTCACGCTCTCCACCTCCAGAATCCTCCAGGTGGAGTTCCCTCAGTGGCGCCATAATGGAGGACAACCAATACACCTGGCGACCTTCCCAGGAGCGCACAGGTAACTCCTCTCCTCGCCGTCCCGCCTCCTCCTACTCCTTGGCGGACCTCCTGGCTCTTTACAGGGGGCAGCAGCAGCAGTCGCCCGGCGACCCGGCCCAATTGGAGGGGCCTCAGCCGGTTTGGGGTGAGCGGCGTGGGATCCCGGCTGAGGGTCACGTGGAGAGCAAGAGGAAGAGGAACTTTTCTCTGGGCGTTGCAGGGAAGTGCTGCAACCAGGGCTGTTCGAAAAACGACATTGGACGCTTGTGCTGAGGAGGAGGAAGGTTCTGGGCCGCGGTACCGGACACAGAAATGCATCATCTGTTTGTTTGATATGTTGTTTATTTAATAAAATAAAAGAAACTGTGTCTCTCCTGAGGATATACTCTAAACACTGTGTTCACATGAGGCGTTCAGAGCGGTCGTATTCTTCAGCACACACACACACACACACACACACACACACACAAACACGATAAGCAGCAGCTGGAACTGCTGGAATCATACTGGCACAGACCAATATCACACATTTGTGTCCTTCAGGCTGCAGCGGACCGATTGTTCACCTCCGTTAACAACGTTACGGTTTCTCTCCGACCTCAGAAGAGAGGACAGGAAAATATTTGACTTTCCACGCGACGCCAAACCATTTTTCTGGCGTTAAAACTTCCTCTGGAATCAAATCTGGCGTCACGTTTCATGTCCATATGTTTTATTTAAAAGAAAAAACGATATAAAAAACATAGAAATTCCATTTTTTTTATAAAATAAAAACTTCTTCTTTTTATTTAAAGAAGCTGAATGTTGTCACAGGATGAAAAAAATAATAATGTTATTCTCACCAAGGTAAAAAAAAAAAATTTTAAAACTGGAAAAAAAAAATAAAGAAGAAGCCGTTTTTGTGTTTTTAAATTCATTTCTAAAAAGTTTTTGGTGTTTTTTTCTTCTTTCGCATGAATGAACATAAACACAATCCTTTTAAGGCGGTGACGTTTCTTCATCACAGGCAGGTTTGAAGGAACTCAGGTAATCTCATTCACCACGTTACAAAAATAATAAAGAATGATGACCCTGAGGTCAGAGTTGACACAATGACGAGAAAGTTGAGTTTTGAACAGATTGAATATTGTTTGCGGAACATAAGGAATAATGACGGACCTCCCTCCGTCAGTCCGTAAAGTTTGGTTCATAAAAGTGTAAGAAATGAAAAAAAACAAAATCCCCACGGAGCGTTAATAAACCGTGGGTGAGATTAGACAACAACAAAAAAGAAAGAAGCACCATAACACACATTTACTTACTGTATAAACTAACAAACAGACAGAAATAGAAAGAGTTAAATAAAAAACAAAACCTGGAGGTAAACTCACCATTGTCTCATTAACTAGTTGTTACAGTAAGATTGCCCTTATGAACGGTTATGAATGGTTTATAACCAGTTTGTTAAGTAATGGCTGAAACTAATAATAAGCTGCCATGACTCATAAGATTAAGAAAAAGGAAACAGTGAACCTGTTGCTTGCCAAATAGTGAACCTGTACTGATATGTGAAAATAAGTTGCCTTAATAGCGTATTAATGGTTAAGCAAGTGTTATAACCTCATTATAAACCATTTATAACTGCTTTATAAGGGTAGTCTTGTCATAAAGTGGCGTTCAGTCGTGTTTTAGACCACTGACTGCATCAGCCGCCGTAAACAGACATCGCACAGATGTTCACTGTGTGAGGGCCGTCTGCTGGAGGTCAAAGCTCAAGGTCAAATGTTCGGGGTCAAATGCGGCTCATCTGTCCATGCCGTCACGTACGGCCTCCACACTTTGGTTTAACGCCATGAAAGTCGGACGCAGGTTGGGCTCGGCGCTCCAGCACTCTGTCATTATCTTGTGAATCTGGGGGAAACATCAGAAGGAGAACCCAAAAGATCAGAGAGGAGAAGAAATCATGCTCACCTGCGTTAACGCCGCCGTCACTGAAACCCAAACAGTTCCTACATTTTTGTATCATCGTTGATCAGGACTAGATCATATCAACAAACGTTTAATCCTCCGTGACGGTAGATCCATCCATTAACTTCCTACCCTTCACCTATTCACGAGCTGTTTTCTTGGTGAGGACATTAAAGGGTTAATATCTGTTCTTGTATCACATCCATGGTGTCTATAACGATGAACGCAGACACTGACCTCCTTTGGACAGTTATCGGGGGCAGGCAGCCGGAACCCCTGCCTCAGCAGGTCTATGAGGTGGTACACGATCATCTGGCCTTGTTTTTCGTTCCCCATCTTGTCCATAAACACCTACAACACAAATGATGGCGTTCACCTTTGAGTAAAACGTCCCAGAACTAAAAACAACACCGGGAGAAAACCATGAATGAAAGAAGTGTATCAACGAGGTTAAATCGTTATAATGGCCGCCCTTTCATCATCATCATCATCATCATCATCATCATTCACACAGCGATTCAATGAATCAGGGCTGGGATAGTCAGAAGGTTCGGCGGCACCACAGTCGAATCAGAGCGAGGAGAGGGGGGGGGTTTACCGCCGGTGGGCTGCAGCTCTTCTCGTTGTAAGTGAAGAGCTCATAGAGGACAACGCCGAAACTCCAGACATCGGACGCCACGGAGAATTTGCTCTCTTTCAGAGACTCGGGAGCGTACCTGAAAAGTACCAGAACACATTCTTGATACGGCGCCTGACATAAAACTCATTCATGAAGAGCTCCGGCGGATATGAAGGCAGGAAACTAGTCAGCAAGCAAATCCTTGGGTTCAAAGCAAGTCAAAATCTGAAGTCCACAAAATGAGGAGTTGCAGTTTGTGTTCCTCACCAGAAGATGGGGCTCTCCCCGGGCTCTCGGACCGTGTAGTACTCCTTGTCCTGAGGCAGAACCTTGGTCAGGCCAAAATCACCGATCTTCACCCTCATCTCGCTCTCCACCAGGATGTTCCTGGTGGCCAGGTCTCTGTGGATGTAGCGCTTCATGGCCAGGTAGTCCATCCCCTGAAGGGCCGACAAACATCACAACGAAACGGCTTCAGCATGAACTTCAATCCATCAATCAATCAATCTTTATTTATATAGCGCCAATTCACAACAACAGTTGTCTGGAGGTGTTTCCCAGAAAGAGCAGGTCTAGACCAGACTCCTTATATAATTATCTACAGGACCCAACAAATTCCTCCTTGAGCAGAACTTGGCAACAATGGCGAGAAAAAACTGCCCTTTAAAGGGCAGAAACCTCAGATCCAGCAGATCCAAGACTCAGGGTGGACGGCCTACTGCCATGACCGGTCGGGTTTGAAAAAAAAAAAAAGAGTGTGATCTTCAAGCAGGTTCTGTTCTATGTGAGAATGACATCATCAGAATCTCCTGCCAGCACACAAAGGCAGATACAACTAGTCCTTATATCTACCACTGAAAACCCCTTTGATTTTTAAATGCCCCGTTAAATTATAATACTTCTTGCATATCCGATTAAAAAATAAAAAAATAGTTTTTAAAAAATATTGAAGAAAACTTCTTTACAATAATATTACATTTATAAAAGATTTATAAATAGTCTATAATCAGGTGATAAATAAGGTTGTAAAGACGTTAATTAACGTTTATAAGCAGCTTATAAACATTAATTAACGTTTATAAGCAGCTTATAACACAGCTCTCAATTTTTTTTCACTGCGGATCACTATTTGGCAATAAGAAGTCAGCAGTGCAGATAAGTGTGAAAAGATCCGGCGCGCAGAAACAAAGAAAAGCTGGAGTTGCACAAACTCTACGCTACCTTGCAAATCTGCGCTGAATAGTGGAGCAGCTTCTTGGAATCAAAGTGCTCCTTGTGTTTGAGGAGGTATTCTCTCAGGCTCCCGTAGGGGAGGTACTCCATCACCAGCCGCAGGTTCCTCCGCCCTGCAGAGAATGAAGAACTTGAGAGTGACGCTCCAGAGGGAGATTGTAGATTTTTTTTACACGATCATACTCACGCGGATAAACTGTGAGCTCGTACCTGCACTGTAGCACACGCCTTTGTATTTCACGATGTTCTCATGATGGAGCGACTTGAGGATTTCGATCTCCCGCTCAAAGTCCCTGACGTGCTCGGCCGTGCTGTGCTGCAACTTCTTCACCGCCACCACCTCTCCGGTGCAGTCCTGCAGGGGGTCGTACCTGCACATCTCCACGCTGCCAAAGTTTCCCTACAGCGCCGGGGCAGAGGGGAGATTTGGGGGCAATTCATTTACAGAGGTCTTTTTCGCGGGTGCAAAGTATTACTGCCATCAGGGACGAACTCGGTGAAGGATGCTCAATCAGAAGAAGACGAAGAAGAAAAAGCAGAAGAAGAAGAAGCAGAAGAAGAAGAAGAAGAAGAAGAAGCAGAAGAAGAAGAAGAAGAAGAAGGATTTATAGCCAGAAAATCGAAGAATAAGATAGGCAGAAATATTAAAGTAATCATTAATAAGTCACTTCAAAAACTGTTTTCTTTCCCCGTTCTGGTTCAGGTTTATCGACAACTTAAAGAGCTGCTCCACGAGAACTTCCCTCAAGACCCGCGGATTCGTGTGAGTGTTTGTCTGTATGTGTGTGTGTAGTTGAGTGCGAGTATGTGCATGTGTGTGAGTGTATGTGTGTGTTTGCGTGCGAGTGTGTGTATGTTTTTGTGTAGGTGTGAGCGTGTTCGTGCGAGTGTGTGTATGTTTGTGTGTAGGTGTGAGTGTTTGTCTGTATGTGTGTGTGTAGTTGTGTGTGAGTATGTGCATGTGTGTGAGTGTATGTGTGTGTTTGCGTGCGAGTGTGTGTATGTTTTTGTGTAGGTGTGAGCGTGTTCGTGCGAGTGTGTGTATGTTTGTGTGTAGGTGTGAGTGTTTGTCTGTATGTGTGTGTGTAGTTGTGTGTGAGTATGTGCATGTGTGTGAGTGTATGTGTGTGTTTGCGTGCAAGTGTGTGTATGTTTTTGTGTAGGTGTGAGTGTGTGTGCGTTCGAGTGTGTGTATGTTTTTGTGTAGGTGTGAGTGTTTTTCTGTATGTGTGTGTGTGTTTGTGTGTGAGTGAATGTGTGTATGTTTGTAGGTGAGTGTAGTGTATATGTGTGTGTGTGTGTGTGTGTTTGTGTGTGTGTGTGATTGTGTGTACTTTGCCCAGCTGCTTGAGAAAGATGAGGTGTCTCTCCTCAAACTGGGCGGGCTCCCGGCTCTCTGAGGCCCATGGGAAGCCGGAGCCTCTTATACGGTTTGGCACAATATCACTCTCCACCAGCAGCTCATAGTCTGCAACACATCCACATTTATTTTATACAAGATCCTAATGAAACTCACGATTAGAATCTGTGTACGGCGAAGTACCATCACATGATCAACAAATCATGTGATCATCAACGTTCCTCATCGGCTCGGTTTGTCTCGTCTTACCTGGTGTGAAGAGGCTGTTGAGATCTCTTATGATGGCCCTGAAGGAGGGTCGGTACAAAGGCTCGTAGTCCATGCAGCTGTTAATCAGGTTGGCCAGCTCGGTCCATTTAGGAGCCGGGAGCTGGTGCCGGTCCTCGTAGAACAACTTCTTCTGCGATGGGAAAAGAGCGGCAGTCAGAACCTGCACATTCCTCAAGCCAGTTTACAAGGGTGGGCAGACGTCTTTAAGATAGTCGGTAGCGTCTGTTCTAAACTTCAGAGAGAGAAGAAGAGAAGATGCCTAGGCCTACGCTCTCGGCCCGGACAGAAGGGTATATCCCCAATACACCCCCAATCCCCTGCGTTGTACTCGTTGATTGAACTCCTCAAATCAAATGTGAAGTTATGTCCGAAAATCTGTGTTTTTCGTGAAAAAGCGCCCCCTAGTGAGTGAAAAATTAACAACTAGGGTAATATATGACATACAACAGATATATAAATCTCCTGGAGTCGATTCATTTGCATGAAATTTGGACTAAATCCGACCAACGGCTGAGAAATTATGCCTCAAAAGTTTTTGGAGATAAAGCTCAAATCTATCCAGTTCTTCCTCGCACTAAGGTCTATGTGGGTATACCAATCAGCAGAAACGACAATCGTATTCGTAATACGATTGTCGTAACCAAACTATTCTCTTAATACAGATCGCCGTCTCTAAGTCAACAATCAAAAAATGCCCCTTTGGTTTTTTCATACCTTGGAGCTGTCCAGGGTGCTGAGCGGTTTGTCTCCACCGCTGCAGATCTCCCAGACGGTGGTCCCAAAGCCCCACTTGTCCGTCGCTAAACTGAGGTTTTGAGGGTTTGCGATGCACTCGGGGGGAACCCATGGGATCCGCTCCAACAGAACTGACGGAGACACACGGAGCACAGAGAGAAGACGGAGGTGCATGATTGGAGTAGGATGATCACAAGGAACGTTTTTTCCCACGTGGGGTCATCTCACTTTCTCTGGGCAGCACGGTGATGCTGATCCCCGGGTCGCCGAGTTTGATGAAGGGCAAGCTGCCGGTTGTCCAGTCCTCCTCTCTGATCAGGAGAACGTTTTTAGCGCAGACGTTTCCATGAATGATGTTCTTATCCTCCTGAGAGCAGATACAGCCGGGACAACATAAATGACCTCTGTTTCGGCCAATCAGTGAGATGCATTCTGTCCAGTGGGCTGGACGTGTGGGCTTCGTCTCACCAGGTAGTGCATGGCCCAGGACAACTGTTTGGCCACCTCCAGTTTCCAGGTGATGTTGACGCAGCCTTTCTTCTTTTTCATGTAGGTGTCCAGAGATCCAAATTTGCTGTACTCCTGCACCATCATGTCTGACGGGGAGACGAGAGATCCACTCACTCATAGCGTCTGTTCTTACATAACAGTAGACACATACAGAACAACACCGTGAGATAGAGACATCCCTGAGGGAGCGTTGAGGAGCTCATGTGGAGCATCTGGGGAGCGGGGGTTTCAGGGTTTTGCAGAAGGGCTCAGCTCTAACTACTGAGCTGAAGCCCACCCGAGACAAGAAAGAGAATCTTCTAGACAAAACTCTGTCCGATTGAAGCAGACAGAGTTTTATTGGAGCTTCTTTCATCCAACCTTCCTTAAAGATACTTTGACATAAGGTGCAGACAGATTTTCTTTCAACATCAGACCTGTGCTGACAGAAAAAGGTACACCACTGAAAAGCCCCCAATCCCCTGCCTTGTAAAAGAAATCCCCCTGATTGAAAATTAAATCTAAAGATATGTCCGAAAAACACTGGTTTTCGGACATAAAAGCTGACCCCTAGCGGGTAAAATACAAACTATTATGGTAAAACATTATGTAAACATGACAAATCTCCTTGAGTCGATTCACAAGAACCAAATTTTTGAATAAATCGGACCAACGGTCGAGGAATTATGGTCCGAACTTTCGGAGATAAAGCTCCCCCTAATGTCAGAGATATACACCCGATCTTTCCCAAAATCAGTCCAGTTCTTCCTCACTCTAAGTTCTATGTGGCTGTGAAATCGGAAAAAGATCCACGAAATCGTTCTTGAGTTATCGCGCTAAGATGAAGGATCTGTTGCTGCGGAGACAACAATTCCATAATACCCCCCACTTTTCAGGGATATAATAAACACTTTGCCCACCCATGACTTTCCTGATCCAAGTTCAGCATTTTAGTGGAAGTATGATATTTTATTTTCCTACATGACTAGTCCAAATTGATTGAAATATAGGAACTGAACATGAACTATTACGCTATTACTATTAGCCATCATTTTTCTTTGCGTCTATATGATCTGGTTTGTTCGGAGCCCCTGAAGAGAAAATGTTTTTGTTATCTTGTGCGCACAACATGTTTTCTTAAAGAAAAGGAATGGTCTCTAAACCCACTAGTGTGAGCTGCATGCCTCTTGTCCGTCAGTATGCGCAGTCATTGATTCCTGCTGATGACCATCCCGTATCTACCAACAAAAGCTGCTAGAAGATGATTCTCTAACCTTTTTCCTTTTCTGTTTATGGCATAAGCGCACGCTTGTGTTTCCTGTTAAGGTGCAGTGTATTTAAAGTGCTCTTATTTTGAAGGACCACAGAGGACATAAGGTCCGTCGTTTTTCTCCCCCTTTGCTGTGTGTGGTTAAAGGCTTCCAGACACAACGCTTTGATGAGTGTAAGCGGTTTAAAGTAACATGAGATCCAAATGATAAGACCGAACTATGACCTCGTCTCTGTTCGACTGTTTCATTGAACTCATGTCAACACAAACGCAGTATGAAAGCTCTCTGCTACTCCTTCGGGAGAACAACAGGCCCTCCATCTTTGTTTCCATCTGTTTCGCATACGTTCAGTTTGGACTCCACCTCGGCGGTCCTCTCATCTGCACATCATCAGCACTTATGTCACCCTGTCTTCCCATCAAAGGTCAAACAAGATGATTCCTTCAGTGACAACAGTGCGTGTGCGTGTGTGTAAGTGTGTGTGTGTGTGTGTCTGTGACTTACTCTCTTCGCCGCAAACACACACACCATAATTGAGGAGTAAGTGCCTGTGGGAAAGCTGGCTCATCATGCTGGCAGCTTCAAAGAAGGACTAGGAGGGAGAAAACAGAAGAGCGCTTGTAAGTGAGCCCCTTCTCGGATCAGAACAAACGCTGAACAGTCACCCGGGCGGCGGGCCAACCTCTGAGAAGTTGCGGTGAGCCTTGTCCAGGATCTTCATCACGACATCAATCTGGTGTACTTCTCCATAGTCTCCCAGCACCTTCCTCACACCGCAGAAGATCTTGCTGAACGTTCCTTGGCCCAGACTCTCTTTCTAAAACAACAGAGTTTTGTTTTGTTAAGCGGAGAAGCCAAACTGGAAAAGAGGTGGAGGCGGGGCCAGTCCTCCACTCTCCACCTCGTCAAGGAAACATTTGGTTCGTCATCCTTAACCGCTTTCAAGCCCTACCCATAAACTGATGCTTTTATTATACATTTTGTCATTTGAGTGTGAAGCGGCCGGTATGAGACTCAGAACCTGTTAATCGCAGGCCATGGTTCTTTGACAGGAAACGTTGGACTGTCCCCTTCGGGTTGGGGGAGATATGCTGCTTCAAGCAAAGGAATTGAATTATTTTTGTGTCTTGGTCTTGAGTGATGGGGAAATGGACCAGGAGACGGACCGGCGGTTCGGAGCACCGTCGGCAGCAATGATGGCGTTGTACCGGTCCGCTGTGGTGAAGAAGGAGCTGAGTCGTAAGGCAAAGCTCTCATTTTACCGGTCCATCTACGTTCCAACCCTCACTTGGGGTCATGAGTTCTGGGTAGTGACCATAAGTGAGAAGTATGAGTCGTAGTGACATTCTTAGCCCTGAAAGTTGGACTTTCTCTCTGTAGAAGGTTTTTGGTGCCACATTACAGAAAAACTCCCTTTATAAAATATAAATAAATGGCTTCTACGTCGCTATGAATCATTAATAAGCTGCTAGAACTCATAAGATTTAAAGGGTATCAATGACCTGATGCTTGCCAAATAGTGAGCCCATATATTTGTACTGCTGATTTGACTGTGCCAAATAGTGACCCACATGAATTTATTAAGAGCTTTTTTATAAGCTGCTTATAAACATTAATAACGACTTAATTTATAACCTAATTATAAACAGTAAGTTCTTAACAAAGTGGTAGCGGGAAAGAGCGGTCGGAGTAGCAGCCGCGTTCTTGATGTGATGTTCTGAAGGAAAACGCCACAGAATTGTTGCAACTAGAGAAGAAATGGCCGATTTATGAGAGTAAACCTTTTTTCCACGTGAGAGGAAAAGCAACCGGCGTTAAAGAGGATTCTCCTACCATGACCAGGTCCTCCTTCCGGATCTTGTGGAAGACCATCTGGCTGATGTTGTGCTTGTGGAGGGAAAGAGACAGGGAAACATCTTCTCCTTCATTGTTTCTGCACACCAGCAGGTTGGATTTATCTGGAGAAAGGCCGGGACCAGAATGCATCATTGTTACTGCTTATCAATGCGTCGCTGAAAACAGGGAAAATCTATTCCAACGTTTAAAGTAAATAATATAAGATTCTGCGGAAATGCTGGGTTAATATACTTTTACTATTTTTCACTATTTGTCTCGACCATTAAGCATTTTAGCCTTCATCTCTGCAGTTTATGTTTGAGGCGGGGAAAAAAAATCGGATTCCTCTTCTTCTTTCAGCTGTTCGCCACAGCGGATCATTAGTCTTCCCATGTCCTCTGCATCCTCCTCTGTCACACCAACTAACTGCATGTCCTCTCTCACCACATACAGAAACCTCCTCTTTGGTCTCCTCCTTCTTCTTCTCCTGCCTGCAGCTCCGCCTCTAGCATCCTTCTACCAGTAGATCCACTATCCCTCCTCTTCTTCACGGGTCCAAACCGTCTCAATCTCTCCTCTCTGACTTTGTCTCCAGGACGTCTAATCCTGGACTGCCCCTTTGATGTCCTCCTTTTTTAATCCTGTCCATCCTCCTCACTCACGGAGAACATCTGAAAATCTTCAACTCTGCCTCCTGGTCAGAGCATCCGTCTGTAAACCACCCAGCAGAGCTGTTCTCACCACCATCTTGGAAACTTATCCCTTCACTCCTGCTGCTCCTCTTCTGTCAGAGATAACTCCTCACACTCTTCTCCTGCAGCTCCACCCTGCCTGCACTCGCTTTTCCACCTCTTTTCCACACTCCCCTTTGCTTCCAACTGGAAAATGTCGTCGACCTCTGATAGACGAGGCATTTCATATAAACATGAAAATGAGAAAACGGGTTATCAGCTGCAGGAATTTAAGAAACAGGAGAAGAAAATAAACAGTTTGATAACGGCGGCGTTACGACCACTGGAAGGAATTCTGTAGGCTAATAAACATGGAATAATAATAATAACAATAATAATACATTTAATTTATAATTGGTTGCCTTCAAATACAATCGTGATTCCTTGTTCTGAAGGATTAAGATTCTAACTTTGAAAAGTTAGAATTGTATAGCTTTTTTAAGATCTTTTTTTGGGGGGGATCTGCAGGCTCCATAATATCTGAATATTGTACGACGTGAATCTTCTAAAAGAACTTCATTGATCGATTCTGTAAATGTGACGTGATATTTCCTTTTTTTTCCCCCAAAATGTTCTATTTTTTTATTTTGTGGACTGGCTCCAAACATAGTATATCTCTTTAAACACAAGGGTTTGAAAAACAAAAAGAAAGACGATAGAAGAAGATAAAAAAAAAAAACATATATAGATACTATATAGTCCATGAACTGTTGGGTCGCTCTTCCACTTCTTACTTGAAATTTTAATTGAACTATTCTAACACCTACAGTTTCCCCTCCCCCATCAAATACTCCGCCTGCTTCATCTGAATATGTGTATGTTCGGACGCGAGCACCCACCTTTCAGGGTGGGTGGGCAGCACCTCGTCAGCTGGAATGTGTATCCGTCGCTGCGGAGCGCCTCCTTTTGATAGAACTCCAGAAGCTCCCCGAGGGAGCCGAAGCTCCTATTCGCACCGCTCAGGGTGCACTGCCCCGCCTCCGTCTTCACGATCAGACAGTGCTTATACTCCACCACGACCCCGCACTGAGAGGGAAAAAAGGAGCCGCCGACTGCTGGGTTGTGCTGAACAGGCCGATATTCTGATCTCTGACCCAATTATGAAGAGCTTACCCCCACCACGAACGACATGAAGTATTTGTCATAGTCCCGGGGGCTGCGGCGGAGGATGTACAGGCCCTGGTGGTTACCAGAGAGACGCAGCTTCCCGATTATGAACTCCATCCTGCGACGGAGTCAGAGTGTGACTCTGTCGGTGTGTGAATGGAAACACACTAATAACGTGAACAACCTGAGGAAGTGGGCGGTAACTCACGACACGGGGCCATGGCAGTAGCTCTTGAGGCACTCCAGAAATCTGGGCGGAGCCACCTCCTTGCACAGGTAATGATGGGCGTCTGCGACGAGTCTGTAGTAGCCATCAACCAGCGACACGAACGACAGAGCCTCTGAGAGCAAATGAAACTCCAGCTCCTTTACGATCCGACAATAGAAAAAGAAAAAAAAAAGAGAAATTAAAAAAAATAATTACCCAAATGTGTCTAATATAGATAAAAAGATTAAAATAGACACTAATAATAGCATGAAACTCAAAAATGTGATTGCATTTATTCAATTGCAGAACAAATAGTATCCAGGACTCGTGTGCTTAGCAAAATACAGTAACACTTATGTACATTGATTATATGACAAACGAGGCCTTTGCTGTCGTCCGCGACAGCAAGGATATATCCCCCAAAAAGCCCCCAATCCCCTGCATCGTACAAACAACTCCTCAAATTAAAAATGAAGTTATGTCTGAAAAGCGTGTGGGTTTTTTTGTAAAAAAAATTGATCTATATGCAACAAATTTAGATAAAATCAGACCAAGGGTTAGGGAGTTATTTCCGAAAAACTTTTTTTTTTTCGTAACAAAACACAATACCGACCAACCTTAGGTCCGCTGTGGTCGGTCCTTCACAATAAGAGCATTTTAAATACACTATGCAGCAACAGGAAGCATTAGCATGTGTTCATGCCATAAACAGAAAGAAAAAAAAAGGCTATAGAAACAGTGTCTTCAACTGTTCATAGATACGGGAACGTCGTCAGCCGGAATCATATAATGCACATACTGAAGGACGCCGGGATGCAGCTTGCAGCAGAGGATTTTCAACGACTGTTGCTGCCATTGCAACGCCGAATTCATCTTGCGTGCACGGGATACATTTTCCCCCCCCCCAAGGGTCTTCAGGCACTCTTAATTGAAAGTCAAAACTGACGTCTAAAATGGATGGAGAACAGGAATCCGGTTTCCCCTTTGAGCCCTTGGCTCAGACGAGTATGTATAAACACGGTGCGGATTAAGTCAGTTTACAGCCGGCTGGGATAACTGAAGTAAACAAAGCGTGAACTCTACCATGATCTGGTTGTTCTGTGTGGTGAGGGTAACTATGCGACTCTCCCCTGAGCCTTCCTTGTTGGCCTGTTTGATGCTGATGTCGATCAGCTCTGGGAAGTCGCAATATGTCTGCAGCTCCTGCGAACCAGATGTTGGGTTAGATTTGTATTAGAAGAAGGGGCAGCCACGCACGCACAACGTGAACCCACCTCCCGGTCCTCACCTCCTCTTTGTCCCCCTCCCCTGTCCCTTTGGAGCACAGGATTCCATTGTTGCCCATGACAACGATGGTAAACTCGCGCGAAGACAGGTCGGTGACTTGGAAGCGCTCCTCGTAGAGGGAGGGCTGCAGCATCTCCAGAGTGGCCAGGTATTTGAGCTTGAGGTTGTACAGCGTGGCCTTACACTCGCTGAACTTCTGGATGAAGTTCTTGAAGCGGCACCGGATCCTCTTCCGAGTCACCACGTTGTATTCCTGAATGCAGCTCTGCATGCACTTCGGCAGGAGTGACTTGTAGCTGATGGCGCGGAGGGCGCGGTAGCAAAGAGAGGAAAAAAAAAAACAGGAAGGAGAAGAAGCATCTCAGTTGGGGTCACAGTGTTTTGTGAAGATCGTCAACAAGCTGAGAATTCACTCAGCTGCAGGAACAGACTTCATGAAGTTCTGGGGGACCCAAACTGGGTCCTAATAAGTAGGCTGCTCCGAAAAGCTTTATTTCTGCGCGGCACATAAAGCTTCCACACGATTGTGGTGAGAATACAGAACTAGAAACTGTGAGTCCCTCTGTCGGTGAGTGCGTCTCACCTGGTGCTGTTGCAGATGCTCACAGGTGACAGACCCTTCTCTTTGGCCAGTCTCATCATGTCCAGCACCGCCATGCCCAGGCACTCCTCCTGGGCCTCGTGGCTCACCGGAATCTCCGCCTGGCCATTCAGAAAGTCACTACGCAACTGGAGGACGAGAAAATCATAATACTGAATGGAGGGTATGAAAGTTAATAATAATTATTATTATTATTAATAATGATACTATATATATATATATATATATATATATATATATATATTTTTTGAAATATCATTACTTATTATATTTATTTAATCAAATTAATTAATACATTTTATTCAATTATTATTCTATTTTATGCTTCTATGCCGTGCCCCTTGTGTTTATTGTTCTCAATTGTGTTTGGTTTTTTGTATTTTGTATTTATTACTTTATATTTGGTATTTGCTATTTGGTTTTTTCTGTATTTTACACGAGGCGTATGTCATGAAGACTTACCTGAAAAAAAAGGTATGTCAAGACGCCATCATCCATCACAGGGCTCTCCGTCCCCTTGGACACCCCGTAACGATGGGCATATGATGAGCTGCCACTGTTTCCCTGACATCCTGGGAAATAATATCTGCAAGGCAACAGATCCAACATGAAAAGGAACGTCAGGTAAAAACACAAGCCAATGCAAAAAGCATAAACAAAAACAAGAACAAAAAGTATAAACATCTACCTGATTCTGAAGTTCAGACTCTCACTGGCCGGCTGGGAGAGTTTAAAGACGTGATTAGGAGGAAACCACGTTTGGTCGCTTTCCCTCATCAGGCCGAAGAGATTACAGTAGAGCGGAGGAATCCCTTGAGAAAGATAAAAAAAACAAAAAAAACGTTGGAGGTCAACCAAACCCAGGGTGATTGACAGATGGACGTTTTGACAGAGCTCCTGCTATCACAGCCGCAGACATCAGTTCCCACATTTGATCAACTTCAATTGGCCGACCGACACATTTTTTCATACGCAAGCCTGGAGCAAAGAGGAACCCTTTAGCGCTCAAAAAAAAAAGAAAAGAGAATTAAAATGCTGGAAAACTACTCAGACATGTTTTGAGTCGTGCTTTTGCTGTTTACACACAAACAAACTTGTGTCGAAATTGACGCTCTCGTTTCCGATGAAACCCTCCAACCACTGATTCTATCTCCAAAAACAACCACAGTGTTTATGCGTCACCTGAGCGAGGCGGAGTGGGTCACTGTCTGACTAACATTTAAAGGCCGTAAAACAACAGGAAGCACTCACAAGAATGAAGCAATGGCAAGGGGAAGTATGTTCAACCACAACAGGGGAAGTGCACAAAGAGATCTAAAATTGATCTCCGAGCAGATCCTACCTTCTGTCGTTTATTTGAACATTAAAGTAGTCCTGCGCCGTCGTCCCCGACTGCCAGGGTATGTCCCTAAAAAGCCCCTGCATTGTAAAAAAAAAGAAAGAAAGAAAAATCCCCCTGATTGATCTCCTCAAATCACATTTAATTAAAGTTATGTCGAAAAAAACTGTTATTATAATTAGAAAAAGAAAGTCCCCGCCCACTTCAGACTGAAAAATGAAGTATTAGATTAATTTAACATACATGTAAACATACACAGGAAAGATCTCTTTCTCTAAATGTACCAAATTTGGACTAAATCGGACCAACAGTTGAGAAATGATGGGCCTGACACTTAAGTTAGGGCTCCCTTTTGTGTAAGAAAATGTTCAACCGAACCCCAAAAACGCTCTAGCTCTTCCTCACGATGAAGTGATCATGTGAGGAATCATGCGAGGAAGTGATATTTACCAATGTGTCTAAATTACTGAAACCTATCTGCAAATTGGACCAGTTATAATTTCCTTTACCTTTGCCAAAAAAAACAATCCCCAACTTCCTGGAGGGTCAGATTATTTCTGTTGCCTGGGAGGGTCCAACTTCCTCCTATGACTGTTTTGACTATGTCATTTTTAAACTGTACGCCAGACCAAACAGAAGACAAAGCGATGGGAATCAATCAACCAGGGATTTCTCAATTTGAAACGACTGAAAGAAGGAGTGTTTGACAGTCAGGAAAGAAATGACAAAGAAGAGAATACAGGAAGTTAAAGGCAGAGGATATAGAGAGAGCAGAGAAAAAAAAGAGAGAGAGTGAGAGAGAGAGAGAGAGAGAGAGCGAGAGAGAGAGAGAGAGATTCTTTCTTATCAGAGCAAGACAGTGTGGTAGAGACTGATAGAGCAAAGATGGAGAGGAAAACAGTTGACAACTTCCTGATTTTCACTTGGTTAAAAAGGCAGAGCAAACATAGAACTGCAGTTTCCGCAGAAGAAACTAGAAAAAGCAGCCAGGCAAACGCAAACCTTGACCAGTCACAACAGTTCCCTTGTTTTTAAGAAAAGTTTGTGCGGATTTCTGCGTTAATGTCTGACTTCTTGCCAACCTCTAAATCTACCGATAACTCCAACAAAGTCTCTGAGGATCTCTCAGATACTCTGTAGCCGCTCGTCTCCTGCAAACTCCACTTCAGCGTCTCTATTCAGCCCAGCTCCTCCCCCAAAGGAACAACAAAGGGATCCAAGGCACCAAAAGCCACATGGTGACGTCACTACTCTAAACAGCTTA
The DNA here is from genome assembly GCA_009660295.1 of Lophius piscatorius. NCBI lineage: Eukaryota > Metazoa > Chordata > Actinopteri > Lophiiformes > Lophiidae > Lophius > Lophius piscatorius. Next base: position 8,977 of record VRLP01001272.1, on the reverse strand, counting down.
CTATTTTATTTTATTTTAAATGCTGCAAAACACGTAACGTCTCTTAAATGTAATCACCGCTGGGATATGACAAGACCGACCTCTGGATTAAATTTCATGCAAAACCGTCAAGTAAGTTTTGCGTTTTCTTGCTCACAAACAAAACAACAAACAACAGACAAATGTGACCTCCTTCCTTGACAGGAAGTGCATTTTAGGTGAGGTTATCACCCCAAAACCTGAAACTAGCACCGAAGAAGAAGAAAAAATCTGCTAACCCACTTATAAAAGACCGGCCATGCATCACATCTAGTTATGACATGCAATAAAGTCGAATATTCTCAACTACCTTTTTCAAACGTCTTTTAAAAGTGTTGATCAGGGACTGGCCGTTTCGCTGTGTCTCGAAACACAGCCTCTCTATGGATTTTTATTTTGATACTCGGAAGGGGTATGAAACGATAACAACAGCAGAAAATTCCCAAATATGGCCTTGGGCCCTCCACGCTCCCTGGCGTGAGAGTCTTGAAGTCTCTGGATATCGCTGTAAGAATGAAAAACTTTCGTCTGTGAGAGAAATTCCCTCATTTGCTGTTGAGAGAGATTTTACTTAAACCATTCCCATGTGTGTGTTTGGTATGACAGGCACGCTCTGGCCATCTGTGATGTGGAAACAATCAAAGCTGTAAAGGCCACCGGTGCTGGTCCATTTCCTGCTGAATCTACAGTCAGACTTCAGTCCAACAAATATTTGTTCTCCGTGGACGTTGAATCCGAAAAGACTGGACAATCTTTTTATACGTGAACAAATTTCACATCCCATCCTGGGTTCCATTCCCACTGACGCTGCTCCTTATCGTCCGTATCCTTAAGCTCTTCTGAAACTTACACAAGTACTCTGAAATGACGACAGCGTGCAGGCGAAAGGCTTCGTCCGTACACGTGTATTTAACTTCTACGTTGCGTATAAAGGGGCTTTAAATCTGACCTCAGTGCTTACCAGGTTCCCTACTCTTTAACCCTCTTCATAAAAAAAGGCGGCATCAATCAAAAATGATATATAAGCTTTAAATGGCGCCCATTTAGGGTCCGGCCTACAACGACTGCAGGAAGCATCATTTATTTCATAGCTTACATAGAACTGTTTCATTCTACGGAAAACAACATTTTTAATAAATAAAACCGTACGTAAGGCTGACCCGGTTAGAGCCAGAGTGGTGTCTCGGCACAACGTACAACCCAAGAAAAGCAGAATTTCACAATGCAGCCGAATCAATGAGGAATATAGTGAAATGTGTGGGCAGACTTACGAACTGTAGCCTCCCTCTGACTCACCACATGCCTTCGCTGCAATGATGCACACTTCCTCCGCCACATACTCCCCAGGTGGAAATGTGAGCACACCATGTGAACCGTTGGTGCCATCTTCTCCTCTGTCCTTCCCCTGGTAATAAAGGTGGACAGTGAGGCAGGTGTCATCCCTGTCCTGCTTGGGGTCAGGACAGGTGGCTGTGTCCAGGTCAGGGCTGAGGCTATTGTGATGTGGGGCGGGACTGGAGGTGGGTGGATCCATGTCTGTCAGCAAAATACAGGACATGTGCTGCTTAAATCAAACATCCACCTGCCAGAGGGGGGGGAAAAAAAATCACACACAGGTAAGAAGGTGAGTGAGTGTGTTGTTGCAAACTATGGATTTATGACTGACTTGACAAATGAATATTGAGCCTCTGAGATTTGATAGTTTCACTGGTAACACATTAAAACAAAGCAGTTCGTCCGACTAACTTTTTAATTTCGCCACAGGCAAAAGTCCAGATGCAAAAACACAATAAATACAAACAAATAATTTAAAAACAGAGTACACTACCAGTTGGAATCATTTAAAGAAAAAGGAAATGGTGAAGAAGCATGGCGACATTAAAAAAACATAAGAACGCCAGGGGTATCGTAGTAGTGTTGGGAGACACAGACATAGAGATAAATATAGACTCTTTGTATAAACCTGTATAAGCAGGAAGAAACTCATTTCTACGTAGTTCAATGAAAATTTGAAAATTTGAAGAAAAAAAAAGAATGGACGTTTAATTTATTTATTGATGGTAATAAGATTGTAGCATATTGGACAGATTGTGCGAGGATATATTGGGCACACAATGAGACGCAGGGTAAACAAAGGCAGAGAGCAGACAGGGGAAGGAAAAGGTAAGGCAGACACTTAACATTGTTGTCCGACATCGATATATTTTAGCTCCTGCAATTTGTATTTGACTCCAATGGTCCCAGATATTCATTTTCTCTGGACCTCTGCATCACCTCGGCAACAGCTTGCACTCCAGTGGAGATACAGTACATTTCCATGCAGTTTGTAATCTAAATTCAAAGGTTATAACCGTGCGAAGCAAGCTAAATACACACACACAAGCTAAATAACCCCATAGAGCCCCATCTGAGGGCTCCACAGACGACTGACACATTTAAAAAGGACTTAAAACTTTCCTTTTTAGCAGAACCTATAACCTTAATTAACATTGCTGCTTTTTGGTCAGGTTTTAATACAGTTATTATTTTAATTTTTTATTGATGCTTTTTTCTGCTTTTACTTTGTAGCACTTTGAGATTTGATCCAAATGTAAAGTGCGTTATAAATTAAATGTATTATTATTATTATTATTATTATTAAATACAGAACCCAGAATATAATTACTTCAATGTTTTGTCCTGTTATGCCTGGATCAGATTGAAGGATATTTTTGCCGTCAGGATAGTATTTCAAGACTCACCACGTTAGATCAGGCAATCAGAGTGCCGTAAATTCACGCTGTCTCGGTCAGAAGGCTGGCAACACCGCAAGTTTGACCCTAACCGATCACTCGCATTAGTTGATGTGATACCGATGAGGGGGCGGGTCAATTGTGGTTACAGAAGCACACTCTCTGTTCTCGTCAAGAACGCTCTTAGACAACTCTGTTTTGGCATTCCTTAAAGTAAACGCCAAACACGCAGTGGTATCGTTGCCTTTCGTCTTTAACGTTGATCCTTCTCGCACCTGTGACATACCAGTGAGTCGACACGCTGCCATGTTTGTTTCCAGCCCCGCCACCTATTTGTTCAACTTCAGGACAAGTCGGGAACCATTTGAAAAATATCCTGACACTTGTCGGACTGATGTCATGGATCGTCCTAGACTATAAATGAATGCTCGTTTATTATATCATACATCAATGGGACTATAAAAACAAGAATTGTTAAAGCAGGAAGTTCACTAAGAAAAAACAATAAACCCCCACAACAACTGTTTAATAAAAAAACGTCTAAAAGGCTGAAACATAGACGTTAGATAATAAACACTGACTAAAACATAGAGACGTAAAACACAGAATAATATGAATTAAAAACTGCCCGCAATGCAAAAACATAGAACATAAAATAATGATGGTGAAATAATTTACTAAAATGTAGACCAATAGGAAGCCAACTAACTAATAAATAAGTAGAATCAGTCAAAAACCTTTAGTTAAAAGCAAAAGTTGTTGAGGTTAGCGCCACCTCGGCAGGTCAGGCAGAAGATTATAGATGCTAAAGTCGGATAGATTGAGTTCTGCAGCACATCTGCAAGAGTACACGAGAACAACCGCTCTAACTTTTACAAACACCCAAAACATTTATCATGTAGCGGACAGGCGGAGTGTTTCTTATCTTAGGCCTTGGTGATGGTTTGAGGTCAGAGCTATCAGTGTGGACACATTTTGCCCCTAAATGGCGGCTCTACTGACTTCTGATGTCATCTATTTAATTGGCCTCTGAATGTCTGAACTTACCAACCAACCGCCGGGCTTCCTTTGGAAATTCTGATCAAGTCCAACATTGGGCAAGTACAACCATTAACCAATGTCCCCCTATCCCTTTTTGGTAAAACAGGACTCTACAGCCCCAATCTCTTTTTGGAAAAACTAAACACTGAGACACGTTGTTCCTAATTTTATCCGTTGTCAAGTGGGTTTGTTTTTATTCCTTTGAACACAGATGGCAAAAAAAGACAATTTTTAATGAGTCCATATCTCTTCGCAACCAAAACAAAAATCTCTGCCGTTGGGAAGTAGGTTCATTCCCTACCAAATTCCAGAGATACTGGAAAACAGCCAATTTCAGTGCAAATAGGAGCTTTTTCCCAGGATGATAAGGCAAAATAGATCCTGTGAGAAAGGAAAAAGAAAAAGAAAATCATTTGAAAAGGTTGGAGCACTATAAATCCAATATAAATGAAAATAAAACTAGAATTTTGTCCAATCAGGCTAAATTGCTTGTAACTGCTGCCAAACATCATCAAAGCAAGTCCACAAAAAAACAAAACCTGTTAACAGTAAAAACCCCAAAAACCTGTTAACAGTAAAAACCCCAAAAACCTGTTAACAGTAAAAACCTAAAAACCCAAACAGGTGTGGTCTAGAAAGTCCGATCACTCAGTGTTCTGACATTAGTCACAAGTGTGCTGCTCTGTGCTCTAGTAATGTGGATCCACTTTACTAGAGCACAGACATTTTTTTATAGATATTACATGATAATTGTCAAATGGCAAAAGTAAATAATCATAAAATTCAAAACATGTGGCACCTCGGCATCAATACACCTTCAATATGTTTGTGTTGTTTACCCAAAGAGGTTGTGTTCCAACTCCTGTTTGTTTGTTTGGTGACGTTACATGTTTCATGTATGTATAATAAATGTACATAATTATTAGTTAATATATGCTGCATAAATAAAAATATTCAGCTGTTTGAAATAGCGACACAGGCACAGTCAAAGTCACAATGTGGCGATTGCCTCCTTTGATTCCTTTGATGTTGATTCGGGGTTGGAGCTGGGGGCTCAGTTTGAAGAGTTCCTTTGATTCCTTTGATGTTTCTTTGGGGGTGGAGCTGGGGGCTCAGTGGGCTGAACAGAGACGACAAAGTGTAATGAGTAGGAGACGAGCAGCTACAGAGTATCCGAGAGATACTCAGAGAGTTTATTGTAGCTGGAAATAACTCAGATATTAACGGAGGAATCTGCGTGATTATTTCCTAAACCTAAGGTACTTTTGTGCTTCGAGGGAAGTTTGCACTCCCTGAATGCTTTTTCTAGTTTTCTAGTAAATTGATGTTAACATACATCTAATTTCTCAACTGTGAAGTTTACGGATGCCAAAATATCATAACACACTGTCACGTACTTTTGTACAGTTGCCAGTATTTTAACGTAAATTACACTGATTATTTACAATGTGTGTCACAGATATCAGAAAAAAAGAAAAGTTCCCAGTGTTCGATGTGGCCTTCATCTTCACAGAGTCTCTACAACAGCCCAAGCTCTCTGGAAAACATGAGGAGGGAATCCACCCATCCCACTTCTTGAGTGAAGAGAGTTCGGCTCTGGCTGGTAAAAAGCTGCGTGTCATCACTGACGAACACTTGAGAAACTGTTGTTTCAGGAGGAGATGGTTGCAGATGATTGATGGTGGAGTGAATGGTTCTGCAGCAGGGCAGGTGGTCTTGGTTATGGATCAGCACCGGTCAAAGTCTGGAGTCATTTAATGTTGCTTAACAGTTCCTACAAACTAAACTTAATGCTAGTCTGTGTCACCCTGTGTGATTTGACTATTTTGTGTGATATATCATTTTAATAAGATACATTTTTTTTTAAGAAGACATATATGAAAAGAAAAAAAAAAAAATATATTCTCTCTCTCTCTCTCTCTCTCTCTCTCTCTCTCTCTCTCTCTCTCTCTCTCTCTCTCTCTCTCTCTCTCTCTCTCTCTCTCTCTCTCTCTCTCTGGTCAGAATCAATCATCACTTTCAGATTTCATCCAGTCACCTTCTCTTATCACATGAGATCCATTCGAGGGTCACTGTTTAGAATAGAATCGATAGGAATGGCCTTTATTCAGATATTATTAAGATTGTTTTTTAAGAGTGACAGGTATAGTAGCAGCATAAAAGGAATATTGCACAGATTCCTAGTTACGAGGTTCAGTTCTTTTATGGCACAAGGATTAAAAAAAACTGTTAAGGGATCTGGAGTCCTGACACTTAATGGACCTATAGCGCCTCCCAGAGGGCGGCAGAGTGAAGAGGTGGTCACCCACCTCTTCACTCTTCACTTGACATGAAACGGGCTCGGTGTATGTCAGTGAGAGAGTTCTTTTCACAGATAGCTTCAGACATTTTTTTTTTCACCTGCCAGAAAGTTTCCCTCCCGTTTTCACATTAAAAAAAAAAAATTGAAAAAGGATCACTAGAACTTTTTTTCCTCAACTGACTCTGATGGATTCTGTACTGAAAAGTAAATAAAAAACAGCCAACGGTGGTTCCGTCAGCACAGGGGGTGTCTTTAATGGCTTTTCTAAGTCCAAAATAAACCTTTTTTTTTTTTAACTGTTATTTACCCACCTTCCCCTTTTCCCCTCCGGTGATGAGCCTGGTGCAGCAGCTGGTTCCGGTCAGAGCGGTCACACCCAGCATGTGAGCGTTGTGAATGATGAGCATGATTCGACCACTTTCTGGTGCAAACACGCGGATATTGCTGTCGTTCCACCCTGGAGGACAGAGACATACGTGTCACTCACTGAGAAGAGGCACCTAATCCAGCCGGGTGACATGTTTGGGGTTTTTGTTTTTTCATTTCTGGGGCGGGAAGTTCTAAAGCTAAAGAGCAAAAAAAAAGAAAAATAGTGACTGGAGGGCGTCCATACTGAGTTATGATGGGGCTCCATCTCCTGCCAGGAAGCAAAAAACTGAATTTGACGGAGATAAGATGTTTCATACCACTGACGATGCTGCGGCCGTCCGCCATGATGTGCAGGCAGTTGCAGGTGACGTTGGGAACCGTGATGCGCAGCAGCTCTTTGGGTTTGTTTATGTGCCACACCCTGATGTCCTCCTTGGAGCAGGTGGCAAACAATTCAGACGTTCCACTTTTGGAGAAAAAAAACAGTGAGAGAGAAAGAGAGAGAGAGAGGTAAAGACCAACAGTAACGTGAACTACCTGTTAGAAAATAGAGCTAAAAAAAAGTATCCATATCATTTATTACATGGTGAGGTTGGATTAAACCAGTTCCTCAGGTAGACAATGTACATGAAACATTTCTGTTTTAGCAGGCAACCTGGATTAGGCAACCATACGTCGCCCTCTAGTGAGCAGAAAGGGGTTCTGATGACGTCATGCAGGTCATTCAGTTAATGAGACGTGACCAAAACTGACACACTCACACTAAAGGTTTGAGACCACTCACCTCCTACGCTGCAGGGTAAATCCCAGAAAAGTTCCCAACCCCCTGCGTTGTGCATACTATTCCACTGATTGAACTCCTCAAATTCGGAATTTTTTTTTTGTAAAAAAAAAAAAGAAAAGTGAGTAAAATATGAACTATTAAAGTAAATATACCTTAACATCCTCGAGTTGATTCATACGCGCCAAATATGGACTAAATCGGACCAACGGTTTTGAAATGACGGCCTCATAAAGTTCCCCGCTATTGTCAGAAATATACAACCATCCTTTCCCAAAATCGATCCAGCTCTTCCTCGCTCTAAGGGTCTATGTGGGTACAAAGTTTGAAAATGATCCATGGAACAGTTTTTTGGGTTTTGGCGCTAAAAGGAAGTATGTGCGGCGGACGTGGCAGCGCCAACGATAATTCCACAATATCTGCGACTTTTTGGGGATATAATGAGATAAAAATCCTGTGGCTGTCTATTTTTTTTTTAAGGATAAAAATTTCCTCCTTCGAGGGTCAAACCACTCAAATCGGCCATTTATCATCTGAGGTATTATGACAACTTTATTCTTATTTTATTTACTCGTTTTATAGAGTTCCAAACAAAACCAACGGAAAAGAAGATAGTCAAATTACTGATTAAATTCAAAATAGATCAGCATAACTCATTTTTGTGTTTCACAGAATAATCCTTAATGAAAAGTTTTTAGTCACAGGCATAAATAACAGCCAGAAAAACTTTATTTTAAAAGTTAGAAATTACATCTTAAATCAATCGGTTCTTAAACATCAACAAAAATGAACTTTGGATGTCCCTTAGTAAATGAACAGCCTAAAGATGTATTTTACATTAAATGTGAATAACTTCATGTGGTTTCTTGTTTTTAACGCAGGAGTTCTGACACATGTTGAACTGGAGGACGTGAACGCACCTCGTCAATTGATGAAAACGTGCGTTCTATTCCACTAATACGCGCGAGCGACTTACTAATGGGTTTATTATTTATCATTTTATAAAAGATTTATCAACTTTAACTCCTCCCGTTCTCAGTAGCATCTCCTCTAAGGATCACTCTAATATTCATGGACAGTATGGAGTGAGTGGATGAACGCTGATTTCTGACTACAGACGAGCAGGGAGAAGCGCTGGCGCTATTGGCTGACGTGTCGGCTATCGCAGTGCATTCTGGGATTTGTAGTATCTGCGGTGTTTACGCGGAATCCCGGCGGGCAAAATATTAAAAATGTTAAATATTGTCTCGCAGGCCAGTCATAATTGTCGCGCGGGCCGGATGTGAGTTTGACATATGTTTAGAGTATATTCATTGACAAAATAAAATACCTGCAATAAAAAAAAAAGACCTTATTCTCTTGGCGGCTCTGAGATAAAACTCATGTAACACAGACTTACAAAATTGTGGCTATGTCCGTGATGGGGCTGTGGTGGCCGGTGGAAACCAGTTCAGCTCTGAAGTCCTCATAGCTGAAGCGGAACATCTGAGCAGCGTCAGTCCCGACAAAGAACTGCTGGCCCTCTCCTCTGAGGGCGATGGAGGTCACCCCCTTTTCCAGCTGAACTTCCCTGATATGGAAGAAACCAGGAAGATCAACTCATAAGAACTCACTCCCATCGCTCATCTCAAGATGTATGTGTATGTGTATTTCTGTAAATGTACATGTATATCTATGTATCTATATCTATATATCTATGTATCTATGTATCTATATCTATGTATCTATATCTAT